>CM055122.1:344206914-344241914 GCA_029206835.1 Rana muscosa
TGAGTTATGAGTAAGCATCGAATAATGATGTGAAACGCGTCAGCCATTGGTCCCTGTATGTCCATTTTCTGTTATTGACTGTTTCTGGATTATTTTGGATTGTATTTCTTGGATTTTACCTTTTTTGTATTTTCAAATAAACTCGCTTGAACGGAGTGCGGCAGTCCAGGATGTTTCCTTTCTCCCTGCCGGGAAAACCGGTCGTGTGTACGAGGCCTAAGTCTCCCCCTCCCCCAGTAATCAGACTGCAACACTGCAACTTGGTGGCAAGTCACAAGGTGAGAGGCTACAGCGGGGGGCCAATCTGTATCAGACATTTGTATATGAGTGTGTCATCTCTGCGGTGGCATCTAAATCTAGGAAGTAGATGGTGACCCTGGATGAGGCCTGAATAAAGATGGTGCCACCCTCCTGGAGATAAAAGCAGATGAGAGTGCTTTCAAGGGGAGCTCTGTGACAGGTCAGAACTAGATTTTCATAAAGGAGCTTAGAAATATCTGATCCTAGGGGCTACTTTAAGCTTTATGAAAAGCTACACAAGAAAATGTGGGTATCTGCAGGCAGACATAAGGAACGTTTTCACAGACACAAAACTGGAGCAAGAAGTGATGGCCCTATACCAGTGATGGAGAACCTCGGCACCCCAGATGTTTTGGAACTACATTTCCCATGATGTTCAACTACACTGCAGAGTGACTGAGCATCATAGGAAATGTAGTCCCAATACATCTGGGTGCCAAGGTTCTCCATCACTGCCCTATACAGTACATAAAGCAGTAGATCCAGGTTTGTACTCACCAGGTCCTGCTGGTCCTCCTGATGATGTTAAAGGGACATCGTAGCTCATTTTGTCAGTACTGTCCATGCCATATGGTGGAGCAGCCCCAGTAGGAGCATTACGTGAGCTGGTGCCTGGGTTAGATGGACTTCTGTCTGTCATTTGAAGAGTTCCTCCAGTTACATCGACAGGCTTCATGGACTGCGTTGTAGTCTTGCCTGGTGGTCCAGATACGTTATGAGCTCCCAAAGTCGTGGTAGGTACCAGTTCCTGTATATGCCCAGTTGTGCCATTATTTGATGGACTGGTAATAGTGGCACCTCTGCTAGTTGTCACCCCAGCAGTCAGTTGAGGTGCTCCAGTGGTCCCATTGGCAGATGGAGTCAAAGGATTGGCTTGTGCATTGGATACTTTATCAGTTGTCTTTTTAGGTTCTGACTGAATAACTCCTGCTGTAGTCTGAGATTTTGTAGTAGTTTCAATTGTGGACTGAGGGGTCTTGTTAGCTTCTGCTGGGGGTTTGGTTGTAGAACCGGGTGTAGTAGAGGTCCAATTGGATGGACTTGTTCTGCTCTCGAAAATGGTTGTCCAACTAATTTTAGATGTGTTGGCAGTTGGTGCGGTGTTTGGAGCTTGGGATGTGGTAGTTGGCACGAAATGTCTAGTTTCAGATGTGACACCAATTGGGATGGTTGTCCTAACATCTGAGTTGAGTTTGGTTGTAGAACCAGGTGTAGTAGAGTTCCAATTTGATGGACTTGTTCTGCTCTCGGAAATGGTTGTCCAACTAATTTTAGATGTGTTGGCAGTTGGTGCGGTGTTTGGAGCTTGGGATGTGGTAGTTGGCACGAAATGTCTAGTTTCAGATGTGACACCAATTGGGATGGTTGTCCTAACATCTGAATTGTGTTTGGTTGTAGAACCAGGTGTAGTAGAGTTCCAATTTGATGGACTTGTTCTGCTCTCGGAAATGGTTGTCCAACTAATTTTAGATGTGTTGGCAGTTGGTGCGGTGTTTGGAGCTTGGGATGTGGTAGTTGGCACGAAACGTCTAGTTTCAGATGTGACACCAATTGGGATGGTTGTCCTAACATCTGAGTTGAGTTTGGTTGTAGAACCGGGTGTAGTAGAGTTCCAATTGGATGGACTTGTTCTGCTCTCGGAAATGGTTGTCCAACTAATTTTAGATGTGTTGGCAGTTGGTGCGGTGTTTGGAGCTTGGGATGTGGTAGTTGGCACGAAACGTCTAGTTTCAGATGTGACACCAATTGGGATGGTTGTCCTAACATCTGAGTTGAGTTTGGTTGTAGAACCGGGTGTAGTAGAGTTCCAATTGGATGGACTTGTTCTGCTCTCGGAAATGGTTGTCCAACTAATTTTAGATGTGTTGGCAGTTGGTGCGGTGTTTGGAGCTTGGGATGTGGTAGTTGGCACGAAACGTCTAGTTTCAGATGTGACACCAATTGGGATGGTTGTCCTAACATCTGAGTTGGGAGCAGTTGACCCAATTTCGCCAGTTTTCGATGTGGATTGAGTGGTCTCGTTAGCTTCTACATTGCCTGGCAGTCTGGTTGTAGCACCAGATGTAGTCGAGGTTCCATTTGATGCGATTGTTCTCTTCTCAGAAATGGTTGTCCAACTTGTTTTAGATGTAGATACAGTCAGTGGAATGTTTCTAGTTCCAGATGTGGTAGTTGGCACAAAATGTCCAGCTTCAGATGTGACACCAGTTGGGATGTTTGTCCTAATATCTGAGGTTGGAGCAGTTGACCCAACATCTCCAGCTTTAGATGTGGATTGAGTGGTCTTGTTCGTTTCTACTCTGGCTGGCGGTTTGGTTGTAGCACCAGATGTAGTAGAGGTTGGTGGGATTGTTCTATTCTCAGAAATGGTAATTTTAGATGTAGAACCAGTCAGTGGAATGTTTCTAGTTCCAGATGTGGCAGTTGGCACAAAGTGTCCAGCTTCAGATGTGACACCAGTTGGCACGACTGTCCTACCATCTGAGGTGGAAGCAGTTGGCCCAACGCCTCCAGTTTTAGGTGTAGCATTTGTTGGCATTATTTCTACAATGGCAGGTGTGGTGGCACTTGTAACATCTCTTCTGGTCTCAGATGAGGTCCCCGATGACACAATGTTTCCAGAAGTGGTGCCAGTTGGCGTAGTGATTGTAGATTCAGATCTGATGGAGTTACTGGTCTCCAAAGTGATAACAGTTTCGGTTGTAGATGTGGGGGCAGGGATTTTGGTTTTGAGTGTGGTGTCAGTTGGTATAATTTTTTCTGTGGTGGAAGTTGGCACATTATGACTTGTATCAGGTGTGATCGAAGTTGGCGTTCCAGCTTTACTTTGAAACATGGAGACGTTTAGCGTGTTTCGGGTTCCAGACATGGTTTCGATTGGTACAATATCTTTGGTTTCAGACATGGCTGAAGTTGATACGAAATGTTTGACCTCAGATGTGATGTCAGTTGGTAGATTGTTGCTGGTGTCAGATGTGGTGTCGGCTGTCACAGTGTTTTTGGTTTCAGGTGTGGTGTCAGCTGTCATAGTGTTTATGGTGTCAGATGTGGTGATAGAAGGCACAGTGTTTATGGTGTCAGATGTGGTGTCGGCTGTCACAGTGTTTTTGGTTTCAGGTGTGGTGTCAGCTGTCATAGTGTTTATGGTGTCAGATGTGGTGATAGAAGGCACAGTGTTTATGGTGTCAGATGTGGTGTCGGCTGTCACAGTGTTTTTGGTTTCAGGTGTGGTGTCAGCTGTCATAGTGTTTATGGTGTCAGGTGTGGTGTCGGCTGTCACAGTGTTTATAGTTTCAGGTGTGGTGTCAGCTGTCACAGTGTTTATGGTGTCAGATGTGGTGTCGGCTGTCACAGTGTGTATGGTGACAGATGTGGTGATAGAAGGCACAGTGTTTATGGTGTCAGATGTGGTGTCTGCTGTCACAGTGTTTATGGTATCAGATGTGGTGTCGGCTGTCACAGTGTTTTTAATTCCAGGTGTGGTGTCGGCTGTCACAGTGTTTATGGTATTAGATATGGTGTCAGCTGTCACCGTGTTTTTAATTTCAGGTGTGGTGTCGGCTGTCACAAGGTTTATGGAGTCAGATGTGGTGTCGGCTGTCACAGTGTTAATGGTATCAGATGTTGTGTCGGCTGTCACCGTGTTTTTAATTTCAGGTGTGGTGTCGGCTGTCACAGTGTTTATGGTGTCAGGTGTGGTGTCAGCTGTCACAGTGTGTATGGTGTCAGATGTGGTGTCAGCTGTCACAGTGTTTATGGTGTCAGGTGTGGTGAAAGCTGTCACAGTATTTTTGGTGTCAGATGTGGTGTGTGCTGGCACAGTGTTTTTGTTCTCAGATGTGGTGTTGGCTGTCACAGTGTTTTTAAAGGCAGGTGTGGTGTCAGCTGTCACAGTGTTTATGGTGTCAGGTGTGGTGTGTGCTGGCACAGTGTTTGTGATGTAAGATGTGGTGATAGCAGGCACAGTGTTCATGGTGTCAGGTGTGGTGTCAGCTGACACAGTGTTTATGGTGTCAAGTGTGGTGTCAGCTGGCTCAGTGTCTATGGTGTCAGATGTGGTATGTGCTGGCACAGTGTGTATGGTATCAGATGTGGTGTCAGCTGGCTCAGTGTTTATGGTGTCAGGTGTGGTGTCAGCTGGCAAAGTGTGTTTGGTATCAGATGTGGTATGTGCTGGCACAGTGTGTATGGTGTCAGATGTGGTGTCAGTTGGCTCAGTGTTTATGGTGTCAGATGTGTTATGTGCTGGCACAGTGTTTATGGTGTCAGATGTGGTGTCAGTTGGCTCAGTGTTTATGGTGTCAGGTGTGGTGTCAGCTGTCACAGTGTGTATGGTGTCAGATGTGGTGTCAGCTGTCACAGTGTTTATGGTGTCAGGTGTGGTGAAAGCTGTCACAGTATTTTTGGTGTCAGATGTGGTGTGTGCTGGCACAGTGTTTTTGTTCTCAGATGTGGTGTTGGCTGTCACAGTGTTTTTAAAGGCAGGTGTGGTGTCAGCTGTCACAGTGTTTATGGTGTCAGGTGTGGTGTGTGCTGGCACAGTGTTTGTGATGTAAGATGTGGTGATAGCAGGCACAGTGTTCATGGTGTCAGGTGTGGTGTCAGCTGACACAGTGTTTATGGTGTCAAGTGTGGTGTCAGCTGGCTCAGTGTCTATGGTGTCAGATGTGGTATGTGCTGGCACAGTGTGTATGGTATCAGATGTGGTGTCAGCTGGCTCAGTGTTTATGGTGTCAGGTGTGGTGTCAGCTGGCAAAGTGTGTTTGGTATCAGATGTGGTATGTGCTGGCACAGTGTGTATGGTGTCAGATGTGGTGTCAGTTGGCTCAGTGTTTATGGTGTCAGATGTGTTATGTGCTGGCACAGTGTTTATGGTGTCAGATGTGGTGTCAGTTGGCTCAGTGTTTATGGTGTCAGGTGTGGTGTCAGCTGGCAAAGTGTGTATGGTGTCAGATGTGGTATGTGCTGGCACAGTGTGTTTGGTATCAGATGTGGTGTCAGCTGGCTCAGTGTTTATGGTGTCAGGTGTGGTGTCAGCTGGCAAAGTGTGTATGGTGTCAGATGTGGTATGTGCTGGCACAGTGTGTTTGGTATCAGATGTGGTATGTGCTGGCACAGTGTGTATGGTGTCAGATGTGGTGTCAGTTGGCTCAGCGTTTAAGGTGTCAGATGTGGTATGTGCTGGCACAGTGTGTATGGTATCAGATGTGGTGTCAGCTGGCTCAGTGTTTATGGTGTCAGGTGTGGTGTCAGCTGGCAAAGTGTGTATGGTGTCAGATGTGGTATGTGCTGGCACAGTGTGTATGGTGTCAGATGTGGTGTCAGTTGGCTCAGTGTTTATGGTGTCAGATGTGGTATGTGCTGGCACAGTGTGTATGGTGTCAGATGTGGTGTCAGTTGGCTCAGCGTTTAAGGTGTCAGATGTGGTATGTGCTGGCACAGTGTGTATGGTATCAGATGTGGTGTCAGTTGGCTCAGTGTTTATGGTGTCAGATGTGGTATGTGCTGGCACAGTGTGTATGGTGTCAGATGTGGTGTCAGTTGGCTCAGCGTTTAAGGTGTCAGATGTGGTATGTGCTGGCACAGTGTGTATGGTGTCAGATGTGGTATGTGCTGGCACGGTGTGTATGGTATCAGATGTGGTATGTGATGGCTCAGTGTTTATGGTGTCAGATGTGGTATGAGCTGGCACAGTGTGTATGGTGTCAGATGTGGTCTCAGCTGGCTCAGTGTTTATGGTGTCAGGTGTGGTGTCAGCTGGCACGGTGTGTATGGTGTCAGATGTGGTATGTGCTGGCACAGTGTGTATGGTGTCAGATGTGGTCTCAGCTGGCTCAGTGTTTATGGTGTCAGATGTGGTATGTGATGGCTCAGTGTCTATGGTGTCAGATGTGGTATGTGCTGGCACAGTGTGTATGGTGTCAGATGTGGTCTCAGCTGGCTCAGTGTTTATGGTGTCAGATGTGGTCTCAGCTGGCTCAGTGTTTATGGTGTCAGATGTGGTATGTGATGGTTCAGTGTCTATGGTGTCAGATGTGATGATAGCTGGCACGATGTGTATGGTGTCAGGTGTGGTGTCAGCTGGCACAGTGTGTATGGTGTCAGATGTGGTGTCAGTTGGCTCAGTGTTTATGGTGTCAGATGTGGTATCAGCTGGCTCAGTGTTTATGGTGTCAGATGTGGTATGTGCTGGCACAGTGTGTATGGTGTCAGATGTGGTATGTGCTGGCACAGTGTGTATGGTGTCAGATGTGGTATGTGCTGGCACAGTGTGTATGGTGTCAGATGTGGTCTCAGCTGGCTCAGTGTTTATGGTGTCAGATGTGGTATGTGCTGGCACAGTGTGTATGGTGTCAGATGTGGTATGTGCTGGCACAGTGTGTATGGTGTCAGATGTGGTATGTGCTGGCACAGTGTGTATGGTGTCAGATGTGGTCTCAGCTGGCTCAATGTCTATGGTGTCAGATGTGGTATGTGATGGCTCAGTGTCTATGGTGTCAGATGTGGTGATAGCTGGCACGGTGTCTATGGTGTCAGATGTGGTGATATCCAGCACAGTGTTTATAGTGTCGGTTGTAGTGACAGGTGACATAATGCTTTTAGATGTGATATATTGCCCAGGGCTTCTGGTATCAGACATGGTGACATCTAGATGAGAAGTTGTGTCATCAGATGTGGAAGTGGCTGTCAGAGACGGTTGGTTATCAGAGTTGGAATTAGTTGGTGATGTGCTTGTGATGTCCACTGATGTAGGAAACGCCACTGTTTTATCAGCTGTGGTGGATGGCAGCTCAGACGTTCTGGCAGCAGTGGGGGTGAAAATTCTTGTCTCAGTTTCGGGAGTGGCATTTGATGGTATGTTGGTTCCAGTTATTGATGGGTCACTGATATTAATGGTAGCTGATAATACCGTTGTTCTGGCTTCATGTGCTAAAGTGGATTGTACGCTGTCTCCTCCGACTGATGTTGTAATGTGCCCTGTGGTAGTTTCTGTTCCAATCACAGTAGTAGGTGGCACCTGAACCCTTGTATAAGATGCTGTAATGGGTTGTAAAGATACGTTGGATTCAGTAGTTCCGGTTGATGGAATATTAGATCGGCTTCCAATGACACCAGTAGACATCCCTTTGTCCAACGTGGTTGTGGTTTCAGTTATAACAGCAGAAGGCAAAATCACTTGCGTATATTGTACTGTAACAGGCTTTGAAGTTGATTTGGTTTCAAATTCGGTCATTGATGGTGTATTAAGCATGGTTTTAGTATCATCAGTAGATGCCACATTGGCTATTGTGGTTGGAGTTATTGTAGCTGGTGACACACTCACCTTTATATAAGGTACGGTAATGGGTGCCAAAGTGGATATAGATAAGGGTTTGCTAGTTGATGGCTCATCAAGTCTGGTTTCAGTAACACTAGTATATTCCACATTGGCTTCTGTGGCTTCCATTATGTAAGTAGATGGCATGCTCGCTCCTGAAAAGAGGATAGTAACTGGTGCTTTGGTTACAGTTTCTGTTACAGTAGTAGATGGTATGCTTACTTTTTTAGAAGGTACTGCAATGGGTGCTACGGTGGTCCCGATTTCAAATATAGCAGTTGACAGTGCACTGAGTCTGGTTTCAGTAACCCAAGTAGAAGCCATGTTTAATTCGGTGGTGCCAGGTATGTTAGCAGGTGGCACACTTACCCTTGTATAAGCCCCGGAAGTGTCTGCTACAGTGGTCCTGGTTTCAGATGTGGAAGTACTAGGTGTGGCTTCATTATTAGTAGTAGATACCATGTCATTTTTTATGGTGCTTGTTATAGTAGAAGGAGGCACATTCGCTCCTGTGTAAGCTACATATATTGGTGCTAAGGGGGTCTTGGTTCCAGAAGTGGTAGGTGAGGTTATACTGGGTTCTCCTGAAGAAACTGTAGATGTCACCTTCGCACCTGTGGTTCTGGTTCCAATTACTGTACTAAAAGAGATGTTTTCCTGTGTAGTATCAGACAATGCAGTGGTTCTCAATCCAGATGTGGTAGAAGATGCCACACTGGCTACTGTAGACCTTACCCCACCCGTGCTATCAAAGGGTGTGCCATTATTAGTTGTGCTGGTTGGGTCCTCGGTTCTGGCTCCAGTTATGGTAGACAGAGTCACTCTTGTGTAAGATGCTGAAATGGGTACTATGGTGGTCTCTGTTTTAGAAGTGTCAGCTAATGGGACGCTGACTGTTGAGATAGCCATTTGTTCAGTGGTTCCAGCATCTCTTGTGCTCGTAGATGCTACACTGGTTCTGGTATAAGTTGTGGTATCAAGTACCATTGTGTTATCTGTTGAGGCAGCAGAGGGATTGCTGGTTCTGGTTCCTATCACAGCAGTTGATGGCGTGCTGGCTCCTGTATGAGGTGTGATAATAGATAACGTTCCAGCAATCAGTTCAGCATAGGAAGTAGATGGCACCAGTGGTGCACTAGATGGCATGCTGGCACTGATGTCATTTTTGACAATAGTGGTTGTTTCGCTATCGAAGTTGGTAACTGAGTTTAATTCTGTGTTAATTGTACTCACAGTAGAGCTAGTTATACCTACGTCACTAGCAGTGCTGTCTAGTATGGCACCAGTGGTGATTTTCCCAAATGCCATGGTGGTGTCCGTAACAGTGACCTGTGGAGGTACCGTTGTAGAGTTGTTGAGTTTTTGACGTATTAACTGCTGCATTAGATCCCACAGTGACATTGGAGTTGCAGGAGCTGGTATGGGTGGTTGGACCCCAGCTGTACTAGATGTAGTTGGGTTACCCTGTGTAAAAGTGCTGGAGTATACAATATCACTGTGTAAAGCTGTATCAGGATTGGTTGTGTCATTTGGTAATGAACTGGTAGACATTTCTGGATCTCTAGAGGTAGTCACAGGGGATTTAGTAGGATCGGTCAGTATAGAAATACTAGAGGTGGTTGTGTCACTTAGCAGTGTGGTACTATTATTAAGTTGGCCAGTCAAGATAACAGTACTGAAGATAGTAGTGTTACTTTCTGGATTTGGGATATTAGTTGAAGTGGGGTGGATTCCAGGATAAGATGGAATACCAGTAGTAGTACTGGTATCAGATTCTGTACCAAGTGTCCCAGTAGTGTTTGTATCAGATCCTGTACTGAGTGTCCCAGTGGTCCCAGGATCAGATCCTGTATTGGGTGTCCCAGTAGTGCTGATATCAGATCCTGTACTGAGTGGCCCAGTGGTCCCGGTAACAGATCCTGTATTGGGTGTCCCAGTAGTGCTGGTATCAGATCCTGTATTGGGTGTCCCAGTAGTGATGGTATCAGATCCTGTATTGGGTGTCCCAGTAGTTCTGGTATCAGATCCTGTATTGAGTGTCCCAGTATCAGATCCTGTATTGGGTGTCCCAGTAGTGCTGGTATCAGATCCTGTACTGAGTGGCCCAGTGGTCCCGGTATCAGATCCTGTATTGAGTGTCATAGTGGTACTGGTATCAAATTCTGTACTGAAAGTCCCAGTACTGGTATTAGATTCGGTGCTAGGTGCCCCAGTAAAACTGGTATTAGATTCTGTGTTGGGTGTTCCAGTAGTACTGGTTTCAAATTCTGAACTGAGTATCCCAGTGGTACTGATATTAGATCCTGTATCAGGTTTTTCACTGGTACTGGTTTCAAATTCTGCATTGGGTGTCCCAGTGATACTGTTATCGGATCCTGTACTGGGTGTCTGCGTGGTACTGAGATTAGATCCTATAGTGAGAGTCCCAATGGTACTGGTATTAGATCCTGAGTTGGGTTTCCCAGTTGTACCAATATTAGCTTCTGTACTGAGTGGCCCAGTAGTACTGGTAATAGATCCTGTACTGGGTGTCCCAGTGACACTGGCATCAGATCCTGTATTGGATGTCTCTGTGGTACTGGAATCAACTCTTCTAATGGATGCCTGAGTGGTACTGGTATCAGATCCTATATTAGGTGCCCCATTGGTACTGGTATCAGATCCTGTATTAGGTGCTCCAGTGGTGCTCATATCAGCTCCTGTATTAGGTGCCCCAGTGGTACTGGTATCAGATCCTGTATTAGGTGCCCCAGTGGTACTGGTATCAGATCCTGTATTAGGTGCTCCAGTGGTGCTCATATCTGATCCTGTATTAGGTGCCCCAGTGGCACTGGTATCAGATCCTGTATTAGGTGCCCCAGGGGTACTGGTATCAGATTCTGTATTAGGTGCCCCAGGGGTACTGGTATCAGATCCTGTATTAGGTGCCCCAGTGGTGCTGGTATCAGATCCTGTATTAGGTGCCCCAGTGGTACTGGTATTATATTCTGTATGAGGTACCCCAGTGGTACTGGTATCAGATTCTGTATGAGGTACCCCAGTCGTACCGGTATCAGATTCTGTATTAGGTGCTCCAGTGGTACTGGTATCAGATCCTGTATTAGGTGCCCCAGTGGTACTGGTATCATATCCTGTATTAGGTGCCCTAGTGGTACTGGTATCAGATCCTGTACTGAGTGTCCCAGTGGTACTGGTATCAGATCCTGTATTAGGTGCTCCAGTGGTACTGGTATCAGATCCTGTATTAGGTGCCCCAGTGGTACTGGTATCAAATCCTGTATTAGGTGCCCTAGTGGTACTGGTATCAGATCCTGTACTGAGTGTCCCAGTGGTACTGGTATCAGATTCTGTAATAGGTTCCCCAGTGGTACTGGTATCAGATCCTGTATTAGGTACCCCAGTGGTACTGGTATCAGATTCTGTAATAGGTGCTCCAGTGGTACTGGTATCAGATCCTGTGCTGAGTGTCCTAGTGGTCCTGGTATCAAATTCTGTAATAGGTGCTCCAGTGGTCCTGGTATCAGATCCTGTATTGGGTGTCATAGTGGTACTGGTATCAAATTCTGTACTGAATGTCCCAGTTCTGTTATTAGATTCTGTGCTGGGTGTGCCGGTAGTACTGGTTTCAAATTCTGAACTAAGTGTCCCCGTGGTACTGATATTAGAGCCTCTATCAGGTGTTTCAGTAATACTGGTTTCAAATTCTGTATTGGGTGTCCCAGTGACACTGTTATCGGATCCTGTAGTAAGTGTCCCAATGGTACTGGTATCAAACCCTAAGTTGAATGTCCCAGTTGCACTGGTATTAGCTTCAGTACTGAGTAACCCAGTGGTACTGGCATCAGATCCTATATTGGGTGTCTCTGTGGTACTGGAATCAGATCTTCTAATGGATGCCTGGGTGGTACTGGTATCAGATTCTGTATTAGGTTCTCCAGTGGTGCTGGTATCAGATCCTGTATTAGACGCTCCAGTGGTACTGGTATCAGATCCTATATTAGGTGCCATATTGGTACTGGTATCAGATCCTGTATTAGGTGCTCCAGTGGTACTGGTATCAGATCCTGTATTAGGTGCCCCAGTGGTACTGGTATCAGATCCTATATTAGGTACCCTATTGGTACTGGTATCAGATCCTGTATTAGGCGCTCCAGTGGTACTGGTATCAGATTCTGTACTGGGTGTTTCTGTGGTACTGGTATCTGATCCTATAATGGGCACTTGAGTGGTGCTGGTATCAGAATCTGTACTGGGTGCCCCAGTGGTAGTGGTATCAGATCCTGTAATGGGTTCCTGAGTGGTGCTGGTATCAGATTCTGTACTGGGTGTTTCTGTGGTACTGGTATAAGATCCTGTAGTAGGTTCCCCAGTGGTAATTGTATGAGATTCTGTACTGACTGTCCCAGTGGAACTGGTACTGGTATCAGATTCTGTATTGGGTGTCTCTGCGATACTGGTATCAGATCCTGTAATGGGTGCTTGAGTGGTGCTGGTATCAGATCCTGCAATAGCTGCCCCAGTGATACTGGTATCAGATCCAGTCTCTGTTGTCCCAGTGGTAATGATGTCATAGCTAGGCTTTGGTGTCCCAGTGGTATTGGTATCAGATTCAGTCTTTGGTGTCCCAGTGGTATTGGTATCAGATTCAGTCTTTGGTGTCCCAGTGGTATTGGTATCAGATTCACTCTTTGGTGTCCCAGTGGTACTGGTATCAGATTCACTCTCTGGTGTCCCAGTGGTATTGGTATCAGATTCAGTCTTTGGTGTCCCAGTGGTACTGATGTCATAACTAGGCTTTGGTGTCCCAGTGGTATTGGTATCAGATTCACTCTTTGGTGTTCCAGTGGTACTGGTATCAGATTCACTCTTTGGTGTCCCAGTGGTACTGGTATCAGATTCACTCTTTGGTGTCCCAGTGGTACTGGTATCAGATTCAGTCTTTGGTGTCCCAGTGGTACTGGTATCAGATTCAGTCTTTGGTGTCCCAGTGGTAATGGTATCAGATTCACTCTTTGGTGTCCCAGTGGTACTGGTATCAGATTCACTCTGTGGTGTCCCAGTGGTACTGGTATCAGATTCACTCTTTGGTGTCCCAGTGGTACTGGTATCAGATTCACTCTTTGGTGTCCCAGTGGTACTGGTGTCAACTCTGGTCTCCAGTGTCTCAGTGGTGTTAGTGTCAGATTTGGTCTCTGGTGTCCCAATGATACTTTCTGTATGAGGTGCAAATGCTGTACTGGTTTCAGGTCCCATATCGGAAACCATCTCCGGGCCGGTGCTAGCTGCTATACTTGGTGCTCCAGCAGAAGTAACACTTGGCGTCATTGCAGACCCTGCGACACCTTCTCTGGCACTATTGTTGGATTCTGTTGCCCCGATGGAAATGCTGGTTCCCATTTTATCGGCATCAATAGCGTTCCCGAGGTCGGATGAGGTATTTGGTATCTCGGTAACTCTGTCTCCCGTTGTTTCTATAACCGATGAAGTGATCGCCATCTCCAGTTCTGCAATGTTACTGGGTGGGACAACTAATGATAAAGGGGTTGGAAATTCTGATGTAACGGCGTTGTTCCCAGTTGAAGTCTGAGCGAGTATCGGCCCAAAACCTGCAAGAAAAGACAAAGACGTCTTACTCTCTTTATTTAGGAGATCTTCAATATGTATCTTTGTGAATCTTACCAATTTTTTTAAAATTATCAGTCGGGCTACGTGTAGTAAGAAAAATTTGATCTTTTAAAAAAAAAAAAAAATCTGTCAAAATTTAATTAAATTAAAAAAATTGAATTTCAAAATTAAATTTATTAAAAAAAAATTCAAAAATTAAATTGAATTCAATTTAAAATAGTTAAATATCCTTTAATTTCCGTTGTCTGTTTTTGTTTTATAAATTGTATCTAAATCTAATTAGAGTTAATGTCTCAAAGCATTTTAACTTTTAAGTTCAAGTAGAAATTAAATTTGGAACCATTCATTTTACATGTACACTTTTAAAACTCAGCTCCGGGCAAATAGAAAATAAAATGCCCTCTAATCTCGTTGTGTGATCATTAATCAGGAAATGCATTTTTAAATACGGCGAGCGCCGTCTGAGTCGAATCAAGTTCTGATTTTTAGAGGGAATCCGCTCCCAGCAATCCATAGGCCAAGAAACCCCAAAAAACAATGACGTGGCTTTTGAAAGTTGAGAATAAAATAGCAAATTTTTAGAGGAGGCTGAAAAACAAAAACTGGCCATAAATGTGGCAATTTTCAGTTTATACTCCAAAGTAATCACCAGAAACGGTGTAATCTACCACCCATGAGTTTGATCAACCACCAGAATTCGGCCAATTGTGGACTCAAAATTGGGGCAACAAATTGAAAGCTTCAGTTTATCATAAGAACAAATAAAAATAAATAAATAACAAACAAAAAACACGTCGCTTTTACTGATCATGGCACTGGGAACTTGTATCAAAGCAAAAAAAAAAAAAAAATAGTTGGGGAGCAGCAATTTAATCAATACTTAAAGTGAAACATTAAAAATGCTAAATTTCTTTAACCCCTCCAGTACTGGGCACTTTCACCCGCTTCCTGCCCAGACCAATTTTCAGCTTTCTGCGCTGTCACACTTTGAATGACAATTGCGCGGTCATGTAACACTGTACAGATATGATATTTTTATAAAAATAATTTTCACACAAATAGAGCTTTCTTTTGGTGGTACTTAATCACCACTGGGTTTTTTTTTATCTTTTGCTAAATAAACGTAAAAAAAAAAAAATATTATTTTTTTTAACCACTTAAGCCCCAGACCATTTTGGCTGGTTAAAGACCAGGCCACTTTTTGCGATTCGGCACTGCGTCGCTTTAACTGACAATTGCGCGGTCGTGCGACGTGGCTCCCAAACAAAATTGATGTCCTTTTTTCCCACAAATAGAGCTTTCTTTTGGTGGAATTTGATCACCTCTGTGGTTTTTATTTTTTGCGCTATAAACAAAAATAGAGCGACAATTTTGAAAAAAATGCAATATTTTTTACTTTTTGCTATAATAAATATCTCCAAAAAATATATAAAAAAAATGTTTTCCTCAGTTTAGTCCGATACGTATTCTTCTACATATTTTTGATTAAAAAAAAATCACAATCAGCGTTTATTGATTGGTTTGCGCAAAAGTTATAGCGTTTACAAAATAGGAGTTAGTTTTTTGGCATTTTTATAATTTTTTTTTTTACTAGTAATGGCGGCGATCAGCGATTTTTATTGTGACTGTGACGTTATGGCGGACACATCAGACACTTTTGACACCATTTTGGGACCATTGTCATTTTCACAGCTATCAGTGCTATAAAAATCCACTGATTACTGTGAAAATGACACTGGCAGTGAAGGGGTTAACCACTAGATGGTGCTGTAGGGGTTAAATGTTCCCTGCATAGTGTTTCTAACTGAGGGGGGGGGGGGTTGGGCTCTGTGTCACATGACACCGATCTCCGCTCCGAGTACACGGAGCCGAGATCAGTGTCATTGTCACTAGGCAGAGCAGGGAGATGCTTGTTTACACAAAAATCTCTCCGCTCTATACCTCCGTGAGACGATTGCGGGGATCCCCGCGGCGATCGAGTCCACGGGACCCGTGGTCCGACTCACGGGGAAGGCAGCAGGGTCACGAGCGTGCCGCCGACGGCGCGCGCGACCCCCACGTCAGGCAGTTAAAGGGGACGTACCTGAACGCTGATGTGCCTGTCCGTGCCATTCTGCCGACGTATATCTACAGGAGGCGGTCGGCAAGTGGTTAAGGAATATGGAAAAAAAAATAATAGTTTTAGGTGCACTTTACAGAAGAAAACAATAATATAAAAATTATAAGCTTTATTTGTTCAAAAATACTAAAATAAAAAGTTTTTACATATATGCAAGCAGTTGATCCAGTTTTACTCAACATGTTTCGCTATAAAAATAGCTTCTTCAGGAGATAACGTTTTATGGATGCTGCATATGTAAACTACAAGAAGAAATACATAATTAATTAATCATTAAATAGTGATTAAACAATACAAAGAAGTTCAAAGAACAGACAAACAATTGTTATATACAGAGTCAAACACTAATGCTTGCATTACTAAATCCCCAGAGGAAACCAGTAAATTTTTGTACCTTAATGATAATAGAAGAATTATGGAGACACACAAGTGTAATAGGAAGGTGCCTAAAAGGAAGACATCAGCAAACATAGGGGGAGATACGGACCAAGAAAAGGGAGGGAGCACATAAATTAGATTTTTTTAATTTTGATACTAATCAATATCATCTAAGAAAAACATAAAATGATATTTCTAAGTCCAGAGTGAAGAGATAAAAATCCCTTTGGCTTCTTATCTGGATCCATATAAGGTCCTATGTAGACTCTCTATAACCTATCATGCTATATCCCTAATGTACGGGAGGTAATTACGTTGTTCTCTATTTTGTTTCTTTTAAAGGCATACCAACTTATAAAGGTCATTTCATGTTTTTACAGTATTAGGATTCGTATCAAAATTAACAAAAATCGAATTTATGTGCTCCCTCCCTTTTCTTGGTCCGTATCTCCCCCATGTTTGATGATGTCTTCATTTTAGGCACCTTCCTATTACACTTGTGTGTCTCCACCTGGGTAATTCTTCTATTATCATAAAGGTACAGTATCTGACAAAAGTAAGTACACCCCTCAGTCACATTTCTGTAAATCTTTTCTTGTATCTTTTCATGTGACAACACTGAAGAAATGACACTTTGCTACAATGTAAAGTAGTGAGTGTACACAGGGGGGAGGAGTGTACACAGGGGGGAGGAGTGTACACAGGGGGGAGGAGTGTACACAGGGGGGAGGAGTGTACACAGGGGGGAGGAGTGTACACAGGGGGAGGAGTGTACAGCTTGTATAACGGTGTAAATTTCCTGTCCCCTCAAAATAACTCAACACACAGCCATTAATGTCTAAACCGCTGGCAACAAAAGTGAGGATACCCCTAAGTAAAAATGTCCAAATTGGGCCCAAAGTGTCAATATTTTGTGTGGCTGCCATTATTTTCCAGTACTGCCTTAACCCTCTTGGGCATGGAGGTCACCAGAGCTTCACAGGTTGCCACTGGAGTCCTCTTCCCCTCCTCCATGATGACATCACAGAGCTGGTGGATGTTGGAGACCTTGAGCTCCTCCCCCTTCTGTTTGAGGATCCCCCACAGATGCTCAATAGGGTTTAGGTCTGGAGACATGCTTGGCCAGTCCATCCCCTTTACCCTCAGCTTCTTTAGCAAGGCAGTGGTGGTCTTGGAGGTGTGTTTGGGGTGGTTATCATGTTGGAATACTACCCTGCAGTCCAGTCTCTGAAGGGAGGGGATCATGCTCTGCTTCAGTATGTCACAGTACATGTCGGCATTCATGGTCCCCTCAATGATCTGTAGCCCCCCAGTGCCGGCAGCACTCATGCAGCCCCAGACCATGACACTCCCCCCACCATGCCTGACTGTAGGGAAGACACACTTGTCTTTGTCCTCCTCACCTGGTTGCCGCCGCACACGCCTGACACCATCTGACACCAAATACGTTTATCTTGGTCTCATCAGACCACAGGACATGGTTCCAGTAATCCATGTCCTTAGTCTGCTTGTCTTCAGCAAACTGTTTGCGGCTCTTTCTTGTGCATCATCTTTAGAAGAGGCTTCCTTCTGGGATGACAGCCATGCAGACCAATTTGATGCAGTGTGCGGCGTATGGTCTGAGCACTGACAGGCTGACCCCTCCCCCACCCCTTCACCCTCTGCAGCAATGCTGGCAGCACTCATACGTCTATTTCCCAAAGACAACCTCTAGATATGACGCTGAGCACGTGACCTCAACTTCTTTGGTGGACCATGGCGGGGCCTGTTCTGAGGGGAACCTGTCCTGTTATACCGCTGTATGGTCTTGGCCACCGTGCTGCAGCTCAGTTTCAGGGTCTTGGCAATCTTCTTATAGCCCCGCCCATCTTTATGTAGAGCAACAATTCTTTTCTTCCGATCCTCAGAGAGTTCTTTGCCATGAGGCGCCATGTTGTACTTCCAGTGACCAGTATGAGAGAGTGAGAGCGATAACACCAAATTTATCACACCTGCTCCCCATTCACACCTGAGACCTTGTAACACTAACGAGTCACATGACACCGGGGAGGGAAAATGGCTAATTGGGCCCAATTTGGACATTTTCACTTAGGGGTGTACTGACTTTTGTTGCCAGCGGTTTAGACATTAATGGCTGTGTTGAGTTATTTTGAGGGGACAGGAAATTTACACCGTTATACAAGCTGTACACTCCTCCCCCCTGTGTACGCTCCTCCCCCTGTGCACACTCCTCCCCCCTGTGTACACTCCTCCCCCCTGTGTACACTCCTCCCCCCTGTGTACACTCCTCCCCCCTGTGTACACTCCTCCCCCCTGTGTACACTCCTCCCCCTGTGTACACTCCTCCCCCCTGTGTACACTCCTCCCCCCGTGTACACTCCTCCCCCCTGTGTACACTCACTACTTTACATTGTAGCAAAGTGTCATTTCTTCAGTGTTGTCACATGAAAAGATACAAGAAAAGATTTACACAAATGGGAGGGGTGTACTTACTTTTGTGAGATACTGTATAACAATTTACTGCTTTCCTCTGGGGATTTAGTAATGCAAGCATTAGCGTTTGACTCTGTATATGACAATTGTTTGTCTGTTCTTTGTTTTATTGTTAATCACTATTTATTGATTCATTAATTATGTATTTCTTCTTGTCGTTTACATATGCAGCATCCATAAAAAAATTATCTCCTGAAGAAGTTATTTTTATAGCGAAACATGTTGAGTAAAACTGGATCAACTGCTTGAATATATGTAAAAATGTATTTATGTTTTACCTGAGTTTTGTACAAATATAATTTTTCATATTATTATTATTGTCTTCTGTACAGTGCAGCTAAAAAAAAATCCATATTCCTTTATTTATATCTATCAGGGGTGTGTTGCTAGGGACTTCAGACACTCAGACTCTCTTTTTTAATATATATTTTTTAATTTCTGTTATAAAATTTTGCAAATAAAAAATAAACACAAATGTCTTTCTCCTCACAAAAGATACAAGAGCAGAAGGGGAGGGGTTTACTTCTTCATTCTTAATAGGTTCTTTACTGTAAGAGCTGTAAAAAAATGATTATCCTCAGTAAATGAAAAGGGTTCTTTACTGTAAGAGCTGTGAGAATGAGAAATAACCTTCCCAGGAATGGGTTCTAGCTCAGACTCCGTAGACTTTTTTTTAGATTATAATCCTGAACTCCCTTTTCCTTTCTTTTTTTATAAAGTGACCCCCGTCAGGTTTAAGTTTTCCAGCAGTAGAAGAGGGTTTATACTCACCTTTCTGGTGGCCCCTGTTTTTTACCTTCCCCCTTTTCCGGCTCTGTGGTTTCTGTGAGCCTTTTGGGCATTTGACACGTATGAAAGCAGGGCCGTTGATAGGGGGGTTCGGGGAGGGACCCTGTACCGGGGTCAACAGAGGGTCCCCGCTGTTCTCCTCCTGCTGCGGCGGTTCCCCGCTGACGTCATCCTCAAAGTGCGCCAATATTCTTTCCGCTACAATGTAACAAGAAAGTGATGAGATGGGGGAAGAGGAGAGCGCGCCCCCCACTACGTCCTGGTCAGGAGGGTGCCAGGGTCCCAGCTCCCCCCCATCTGTAAACAAGAGGGTTAAACACATATATACACAATGCCACGGCCAGTGCTGGAGATAGAGCGCCCCCCCCCCCACCAGCAACAACTTACCGTTTGATCCTGGGGGGGGGCTGGTGAGGCTTAGATACCCCAGGAGGCCACAGAGCATTATCACAGCCCCCATCGCCCGCTAATGACCCTGCCGGGGGTTCTGGGAGTCAGAGACGTATTCTTTCATCTCTCCAAACCCCCGCCCCCCCCTACCCCCAACAGAAAATTCCCGCACAAACTGGTGACCTCTACACCGGCAGACAGATCACAAATGTCACCCCCCCATACACATCATCCTTGTATTTTCTGTAAAATGCAATATGGCCACCTGGGGGCGCTGTGTAGACAGATGGTATACAGAACGCCCCCTTGAAATATAATTTCCTGCTTGTGTGATTGGCTCCCTGATTTTCCCAGAAGTCTGCACTAAGATACAAGTCAGATTTTGGGCATCCCCTGCAACACAAATGTCATTTTTGGTGAGATCCTCCCAATGGGAAATCACGTCTAAAGGGATGCAGACCCAGCAGCTTTACTCATTAGAACCCTGCAGGTGCAGCAGCTGATTGATAATTATAATGTCACTCCCATTCACAGTCGCTTCGCACATGGACACAGAGAAACACACAGCTATTTCTTCAGTTAGTTAGGAATCTGCAACAAAGTTTGTTCCAATCCCTGCAATGTACAGAGATCACCAAGAGGGGGAGGGGCTTTTCTCAACAAAAGTAGAGTTACTCTTTAACCACTTGTCTACCAGTACTGTCACCCCCCTTCCTGCCCAGGACAATGTTCAGCTTTCAGCGCTCTCACACTTTGAATGACAATTACGCAGTCCTGTAACACTGTACACATAAGACATTTTTTCCCACAAATAGAGATTTCTTTTGGTGGTATTTAATCACCTCTGTGGGGGGGGGGGTATTATTTGCTAAACATATAAAAAAAGACCGCAACATTTTGGAAAAAATATTTTTTTATGGTTTGTTAGAAAATCTTGCAAACAGGTAATTTTTCTCCTTCACTGATGGACACTGATAGGCTGCTCTGATGAGACAGCACTAGTGGGCACTGATGAGGCTGCACTGATAGGCATAACTGAAGGGCACTAATAAGCAGCACTGATAGGTGGCACTGATAGGGGGCACTGATGAGGAGGAACTGATAGGTAGCACTAATGGGCACTAATTGGTGGTACTGAAGGGCACTGATAGGCTGCACTGATGAGACAGCACTGGTGGGCACTAATGAGGAGGCACTAATGGGCATATGATAGACAGCACAGATGGGCACTGATAGGCTGCACTGATGAGACAGCACTAGTGGGTACTGATGAGGAGGCACTGATGAGGCTGCACTGATGAGGCAGCATTGATAGGTGGCACTAATAGGCATAACTGAAGGGCATTGATAAGCGACATTTATAGGTGCCACTGATAGGGGGCACTGATGGGCACTGATGAGGAGGCACTGATAGATGGCACTGATAGGCATAACTGAAGGGCACTGATAGGCGGCACTGATAGGTGGCACTGATAGGGGGCACTGATGGGCACTGATGAGGAGGCACCGATGAGGCTGCACTAATAGGCAGCACTGATGGGCACTGATGAGGAGGTACCAATGAGGCTGCACTAATAGGCAGCACTGATGGGCACTGATAGATAGCACTAATGGGCACTGATAGGCAGTAATGAAGGGCACTGATAGGTGACACTAATGAGGAGGTATTGATGGTGTGACAGCAGGAAGGTAAAGTCACCTGGTTGCATCCAGGGGGGTAGATATATTTCGCCCAGATTCAGGCTTTACGCCGACTTATACAACTAGGTGGAGAGTTGTATAAGCCCAGCTAAGGCTAGTGGGCTCATGGATGACTCATATGTCTAGGGAGAGTGTGGGGCGTCGTGCAGGCAGGGAGTTGATGAGACCAGCTGAAGCTTGTCAGCTCATTTAGGCCTCTATAAGAACTCCCAGCTTCATTAGATGTTAGCTCATGCCTGGAACCAGACCTGTGTGGACTGTCTAGGGAGAGTGAACCCCTGTGCGGTGAGACAAAGCCTGTGTGGCTATTTGCTTGGACATTTAAAACCAGGGACTTAGGGACTAGGACAGCACTAGGCTGATCCCAGTTGTTAGTTAGGAAACCTGTATGTTTAGTCAGAGGTCAAGTTGACCAGGATTTATTTTGTTTATGTTTCTTTTGCTTTGCTGTGTTTTGTCACTGTAAACAGAAAATAAACCGCACCTTTTTGATTTTGAAAACCACAACCTCCGTTTGCTGGGCCTGTTTTTGTGTGGGGAGCCCATCCCGGGGGTCACACACACCCGCTGCCGAGCTAACCCCCTCACAGTTGGTGGAGAACCAGTGGCAGTTTTTTTTAAGCCAGCATGGAGGAGATACTGAAACAGCTGGCTCTAGCAAATGCCAATCAACAGCAGACAAATGCAGGTTTGCAAAGGAGCCTTGCAGCTCAGCAACAAGCCCAGCAGCAATCTGAGGCCCGCTTCATAGACCTGTTACAGAAGCAAGAGCAGAGACTACAACAAATGGAAGCAGTAATGCAGCAACGTCCGCAGACCAGTGAGGAAAGCCGTCCCACTAATACCGCGTCCTTTGGGGTGAGTCGTTTATTGACAAAAATGACTGGAGAGGATGATCCAGAGGTATTTTTGACCACATTTGAAAGGACCGCTGAAAGAGAAAAGTGGCCTGAGGAGCAGTGGGCTGGACTGGTGGCTCCTCTGTTAACTGGTGAATCGCAGAAGGCTTACTATGACCTAGAGCCTGACCAAGCAAAAGACTATGTGATGCTAAAAGCTGAGATATTGGCAAGGCTGGGTGTCACCCAGGCTGTCCGGGCTCAGCGTGTGCATAACTGGACTTTCCAGCTTGGAAAACCCCCCAGGTCTCAAATGTATGATCTCATTCACCTGAGCAGAAAGTGGCTACAGCCAGAGACTTTGTCCGCACCAAAGATTGTGGAACGTGTTGTAATGGATCGGTTTTTGAGAGCTCTTCCTACTGCCATCCAAAAGTGGGTAAGCCATGGAGACCCAGAGACGGCCGATGGTCTTGTGGATCGTGTGGAGAAATACTTGGCTACAGAGAACCTGACGGCCTCTTCCAGAGACACTCGGACTTTCCACCCTAAGACCAGACCATCCCCAGGGGCGGATAAGAGGATTCCAAGGGGTAAGGGTGGAGAGAGTGAGAGGGTGGGAGCTCTACCCCAAGTTTGGCGAGAACAGCCTGGGAAATCAGCGGCTCAAGAGGCGGCAAGAAGGATCGTTTGCTACCACTGCCGGCAAGCGGGACATATTGCAGCCAATTGCCCGGTTGTGGAGGAACCCATGCAGTGTGACTTTCTGACGGGCAGACGTCAGTCGCTGTGTGCGACAGTCGCATGCACTGCCATTCGAGGAACTGAGAAACATTTATGCAAAATGTGTGTTAATGGTAGAAATGTTGTGGTATTACTGGATTCAGGTAGCCTTGTGACCCTGATAAAGGCTGAGTTAGTTAAAACAGAGGTCTCTGGGAATAGCAAGGTAGCTGTTATTTGTGTGCATGGGGACACCCGAGAGTATCCAGTGACTACAGTGTGTTTCGAGACCCCCAAAGGTACCCTCTCTCATCCAGTGGGCTTAGTATCTCAGTTACCGTATGACGCCATTGTGGGAAGGGATTTTCCGAAGTTCTGGGAACTGTGGGATGATCCTGAGCCCCCCACTGGTGCCCCTATGTACCAGGAATGTGATAGCCAGAACTCCCCTGAGAGTGGTGAGGACTCTCCGGAATTTCCCTTATCAGTATTGGCAGGGGAGACTCAAGAAACTGGAGAGGAGCCCACCTCCTCAGACGAAAACCTACCGTCTGTGGAGTTTTCTGATCTTGAGGTTCACAGGGAAAACTTTGCCACAGAACAGTTGAAAGACCCCGCCCTAATAAAGGCACGGGAAAACGTAGTGAAAATAGATGGCGAGTTAGTGAACCCAGATAATACCTGCACTTACCCATACTTCAGCGTAGAGAAGGACCTACTGTATCGGGTGGCAAAAAGGGCAGAAGAAACCGTTGAGCAGCTTGTGGTGCCCAAACCTTACAGGAAGTTGGTGTTGGAGTTGGCCCATGGGCACATTCTTGGAGGTCATCTGGGGACAGAGAAAACCCGAGAGAGGGTATTACAGAGATTCTATTGGCCGGGGGTGATGAAGGACATAGAAAATTATTGTTCCTCCTGCCCTGTGTGTCAGAGGTCGGCCCCGATGCCACATTTCCGTAGCCCGCTGGTCCCTCTACCCATCATTGAGGTCCCGTTTGAGAGGATCGCCATGGATTTGGTAGGTCCTATAATCAAGTCCGCTAGGGGGCACCAGTACATATTAGTTATAATGGACTATGCCACCCGTTATCCAGAAGCGATCCCTCTCCGAAATACCTCGGCCAAAACCATAGCCAAAGAGCTATCTCTTGTGTTTAGCCGGGTGGGTATTTGTAAAGAACTGCTTACGGACCAAGGTACACCCTTTATGTCCCGGGTTATGAAGGAGCTGTGTAAATTGTTCAAAGTGACGCAATTACGTACATCTGTGTATCACCCCCAAACCGATGGGCTGGTTGAAAGATTCAACAAAACCCTAAAACAAATGTTGAAGAAAGTGGTGGATAGAGATGGAAAGGATTGGGACTGTCTACTTCCTTATCTGATGTTTGCTATTAGGGAGGTGCCCCAATCCTCTACGGGATTCTCCCCCTTTGAGTTACTGTATGGGAGACACCCAAGAGGGCTGTTGGATATTGCCAAGGAAACTTGGGAAAGTGAGAGTTCTCCCCACAGGAGTGTGATTGAGCATGTCGCCCTGATGCAAGACCGAATTGCACAGGTAATGTCCATCGTGAAGGAACATTTGGCCCAAGCGCAGTTAGCACAGCAGAGAGTGTACAACCGTGGAGCCAAGACCCGTACCTTTTCCCCGGGGGATAGGATATTGGTACTTGTCCCTACGGTTGAAAGTAAATTCCTTGCCAAATGGCAAGGCCCCTACGAGATAATGGAAAAAGTGAGCGAAGTGAATTACAAGGTCAGACAACCAGGAAGGCGAAAGCCCGAACAGATCTATCACGTTAATCTGTTGAAAGCCTGGAGGGATAGAGAGTCCCTAGTCGCAGACACTTGGTCACCAGCTCAAACTGGTTGCGTGATTCCTGAGGTTGGAATAGCAGCCACCTTGTCACAACCCCAACAACAGGAGGTTAAGGAGTTTGTGCTTCGCAACAAGGAGGTATTCTCTGAGCTGCCGGGACAAACATCTGGGGTAGAGCATGACATCATTACCCCGCCCGGTGAAAGGGTGAAGTTAAAACCCTATCGGATCCCAGAGGCCCGACGGGAGGCAATACGGGAGGAAGTACAGAAAATGCTGAACTTAGGGGTGATAGAGGAGTCCCAAAGTGATTGGTCTAGTCCCATTGTGTTGGTGCCTAAACCGGATGGGAGCTGGCGATTTTGTAACGATTTTCGTCAGTTGAACAAAGTTACAAAATTTGACACCTACCCCATGCCACGTATAGATGAGTTGATCGACCGGCTGGGAACAGCCCGATACATGACGACTCTTGACCTCACAAAAGGGTATTGGCAAATCCCCCTGGCCAAATTGGCCAAAGAGAAAACCGCATTTGTAACCCCAGACGGGGCGTTCCAATATAAAAGAATGCCGTTCGGGTTACAGAATGCGCCGGCCACATTCCAGCGGAAAATGGACCAGATGCTGAGGCCCCATCGGAAGTATGCTGCGGCTTACCTGGATGACGTAATTGTCCATAGCACAGATTGGGCCTCACATCTGCCAAAAGTGCAAGCAGTCCTGGACTCTGTTCGGGAAGCGGGGTTTACGGCTAACCCCAAGAAGTGTACCATTGGGCAGGAGGAGGCCAAATATCTTGGGTACACCATTGGGAGGGGAGTAATAAAACCCCAACTCAACAAAGTCGAGGCCATCCAGAGTTGGCCACGTCCCAACAGCAAGAAGCAGGTACGAGCCTTTCTGGGAATCGCTGGGTATTATCGGCGATTCATTCCCCACTTTGCTTCTAAGGCTGTGCCCCTAATCAACCTAACGAAGGGGAAAGGGTCGGTCATGATTAAATGGACCCCCGAGGCTGAGGCAGCATTCCAATTCTTGAAACAAGCCTTATGTAGCCAGCCAGTGTTGTACTCACCCGACTTCTCTAAAGACTTTGTCGTACAAAGTGATGCGTCAGATGTGGGGTTAGGAGCAGTATTGTCCCAGGTCTGGAACGGGGAAGAGCACCCAGTCATTTACCTCAGCAGGAAGTTGAAGTCCCATGAGGTAAATTACGCCACCGTTGAAAAGGAGTGTTTAGCGGTGAAGTGGGCTCTAGATTCCCTTCGGTACTACCTGCTAGGTAGGCACTTTGACATGGTTACGGATCACGCTCCGTTAAAGTGGATGTCTCAAAACAAGGAAACAAATAGAAGAGTGAATAGGTGGTTCCTGGCCCTCCAGGAATTCAACTTCACAGTAAAGCATCGCCCTGGCGTTCAAATGGGGAATGTGGATGCTTTGTCTCGAGTACATGAATGCCTGATTGCTGGTGTTCCAACCCCGAGGTTAAAACAAGAGGGGGGGTATGTGACAGCAGGAAGGTAAAGTCACCTGGTTGCATCCAGGGGGGTAGATATATTTCGCCCAGATTCAGGCTTTACGCCGACTTATACAACTAGGTGGAGAGTTGTATAAGCCCAGCTGAGGCTAGTGGGCTCATGGATGACTCATACCTCTAGGGAGAGTGTGGGGCGTCGTGCAGACAGGGAGTTGATGAGACCAGCTGAAGCTTGTCAGCTCATTTAGGCCTCTATAAGAACTCCCAGCTTCATTAGATGTTAGCTCATGCCTGGACCCAGACCTGTGTGGACTGTCTAGGGAGAGTGAACCCCTGTGCGGTGAGACAAAGCCTGTGTGGCTATTTGCTTGGACATTTAAAACCAGGGACTTAGGGACTAGGACAGCACTAGGCTGATCCCAGTTGTTAGTTAGGAAACCTGTATGTTTAGTCAGAGGTCAAGTTGACCAGGATTTATTTTGTTTATGTTTCTTTTGGCTTTGCTGTGTTTTGTCACTGTAAATAGAAAATAAACCGCACCTTTTTTTGATTTTGAAAACCACAACCTCCGTTTGCTGGGCCTGTTTTTGTGTGGGGAGCCCATCCCGGGGGTCACACACACCCGCTGCCGAGCTAACCCCCTCACAGTATATATATATATATATATATATATGTTTTTTTAGCAGAGATCCTAGAGAATACAATGGCGGTCGTCGCACGGTATTTGCGCAGCAATTTTTCAAACGTGTTTTTTTTTTTAAACCGTTTCATGCTTTTAAAAAAAAACAAAACAGTAAAGTGAGCCCAATTTTTTTTGTATACTGTAATGTGAAAGATGATATTACGCTGAGTAAATAGATACCTAACATGTCACGCTTCAAAATTGCGCACACTCGTGGAATGGCGCCAAACTTCGGTACTTAAAAATCCTCATAGGCGACGCTTTGACATTTTTTACTGGTTACATGTTTTGAGTTACAGAGGAGGTCTAGTGCTAGAATTATTTCTCTTGCTCTAACGTTCGCTGCGACACCTCACATGTGTGATTTGAACATATGCAGGCGCGCAGGGCTGATGCGAGGATTTCTGACACCCTAGGCAAAAACTAATTTTGCCGCCCTCCCTTGGCTCCACCCCTGACTCCACCCACCTTTGCCCTGCCCATGTATACCCCACCTTTTTAATGAAGCGCCCATCAATGAAGCCTCACCAGCGCCCATCAATGCAACCTCACCAGCGCCCATCAATGCAGCCTCACCAGCGCCCATCAATGCAGCCTCACCAGCGCCCATCAATGCAGCCTCACCAGCGCCCATCAATGCAGTCTACCAGCGCCTATAAATGCAGCCTCACCAGCACCCATCAATGCAGCCTCACCAGCGCCCATCAATGCAGCCTCACCAGCGCCCATCAATTCAGCCTCACCAGCGCCCATCAATGCAGCCTCACCAGCGCCTATTAATGCAGCCTCACCAGCGGCCATTAAATGCAGCCTCACCAGCGCCCATCAATGCCGCCTCACCACACCCATCCAGTGCAGCTTCACCAGTGCCCATCAATACAGCCTCATTAGCGCCCATCAATGCAGCCTCACCCACACACCCATCAAATGCAGCTTTACCAGCGCCCATTAATACAGCCTCACCAGCGCCCATCAATGCAGCCTCATCAGCGCCCATCAATGCAGCCTCATCAGCGCCCATCAATGCAGCCTCATCAGCGCCCATCAATGCAGCCTCACCGCACCCATCAAATGCAGCTTCACCAGCGCCCATCAATGCAGTCTCACCAGCGCCCATCAATGCAGCCTCACCAGCGCCCATCAATGAATGTTTGCTTACTTCCATTCATTCGGGATTCGGGACACAGACACAGTCCTCCACCGCCGCTGCGCCTCTGACACTATGTGTGCCTGCTGATGCTGAGACTTAATTGCGAGGGAAGAGAGTAGGAACACCAGTGGCCGGGCGCCCTAGGCAGCAGTTTGCCTAGTGTTAGCACCGGTTCTGTGGCCGCGACTTACGTATGCGTTCGCTTCTGCATGCAAGCACATGGGAACGGGGGCACTTTAAAAAAAATTATCTTATTGTTAATTTTACTTTTATTTTTCTAGTTTAACACTTTTTTTTATTTATTTAAAAAAAAATTTGGGTCGCTTTTTTTTCTATGTAAACATCCCTTGTAATAGGAATAAGCATGAAATAAGCATGACAGGTCCTCTTTACAGTGAGATCTGGGGAGGTCAATAAGTCCCTACATCTCTCCTCTAGGCTGGGAAGCCTGAAATAAGATAAAAAAACGATCTCGGCTTCCCAGCCGACGTGGCGCCATTTTTTCAAATGCAGAGGCCGGGAGTGACATCATAGCATCGCGCCCGGCCTCCGAAACGATCATAGAGACGTCCGGGGACCATCTGGCTCGCCGGAAATCTCTATCGTCAACATCCAATGCCAGCGGTTCCCTTCTCGTGAGTCGGTAGAAGCACCGGAGTGTGGCGGGGGGGTTGTCCCCTCTCGCCGCCCGTAAGAACGATCATTGATTGTTCTTTTGGTGAAGGGAATCGCTGGCTGAAAAAGAAGATATCTGGATGATGCCTGTAGCTGCGCCCATCATTCAGATATCACCGCTCAAACTTGACGACGTCATATGACGTGCGACGGGCGGGGCTTTAACCACGTGCCACCAAATCGCGTACCTAGCAGTGGCAGCTGGTGCACAATTTTTTTGGGGGGAGCGGCAAACAACCCTTCCCCCCTTTGTCGCTCGATTGATTGCCTGCTCGATCGCCGATTCATTCGCCCGTCAGCCCCGGACTTACCCTATCCAGGTCGCGGCTTTGGCGGCTTACCCCCTACATTCCACGGCTTGCTCTCCCGTCCCACCGGGTGACCCAAGCTACCAGCCGGCACGTCCACCAGCTAGTCAGACACCCATACAAAGCCGGGATCGGCTTTGGTCAGGTCTCCGCTATGGTAACCGAGAAGCGATGACATGACATCACTCCCGGTTTTCCCCCGATGTCAATGGCTCCATTTTAAAAAAAAATAGAAAGCATTAAAAAACACAAAAATAAAATAAAGAAAAAACTGCGCCAATGTTGTTCTTATAAGAAACTCCTTAAGAGTCTCAAGATATTCCAAAAAGTTAATAGTCCTTATAAAAAAGGGGGGGGGGAATAGTCCAATATTGCAGGGAATTCCAACTTGTGGTATGTTGTAAACACGAATCATACACCAATTGCAGTCACCAATATGCGAAATGGCTCCTTACCACAAAACGAGAGGTAATATGCAAATGGTTTTAACCCAGCCTAGGCCTTTGATCCCTAGAAGAAGAATCCACCGGGTCCCCAGACGATCCACAAGGCTGATAGAGGAGCTATCTTGATGGCTCCGTGGCAGATAAACAAAAAAATATATACCGTAGGGTGATATCGTATTCACAGGGTATAATGATAAACACCACCACCGTGCATAAAGGTTATATGTGACCACCACCTATATATAGATTGGCTCCTTACCAGACATACATAGAGGACAAGCATGTAATCAGCTGTATCCAGCCGCGATCCTTTCCCCGGACATGCACCAGGTTTCCAGGAAGACCCTCTATATAAACAGACGCTGCTGCGCTCTGAATGGGGTACCAAAAAACAGAGGGGGAGACCATAAAGTAGTACCCTCTTAACATCAACTTTATTAAAAATAAAATTATACTTACAAAACGTAGCTATAAAACAAGCGTAAAATTATGCCGGCCGGCTTAAGCAAGTACCCTTCCGTACTACTGCGTGGTGACATCACTGCGTGTCTCCCAGATGCGTTTCGTCATAGATGACGTTTTCAATGGGATAGGGCACGCAATGACTCACCTCTATAAATACACGAACCAAGCCTCGCTCTGAGATGCCGATATTAAGGTTACGGGCACCATCTTAGCTGAGGGCACCTGCCAGTGTCTTGCGTTACAATACATAGCGGCAAGAGTGCAAGTACCGCAACTGAGAAGCAAGGCTAAACATATTGGGCAAGCAATCATTTAACTAGTAATAAACAGAGCGCGGGACTTTAAGTACGGCACAAAGCCACAATCCACGCATTGAGTAAATACGGAACTGAAATTACGAGCGCCATCTTAACTGGGGGCACCTGCCAGTATCTTACGTTACAATACATAACGGCAGGAGTGTAAATACCACAACTAAGAGGCAAAGCTAAAAATATAATAAAAACAAAAAACTAATAGGCAAGCAATCATTTTAACTAAACTAATATTAAACAAAGCGCGGAGATTCATATGCAGCACAAGGCCATCATTATAAATCCACGCACTATGTGAGTGATATGAAAACAACTAACCGTGAAGTGATCCTGTGCAATAGCACAAATAGTGATCAAGCAGGCAAACAACGTATGCCTAATAAATGAATATATCATTTGAGTGATTATATCGTGAAATTATATAAGTGAAAATCCCCAACATTACTCAATAAAGGGTCAATGTTAGGTGATAATTGTGATAAACAATAATAAATATAAGCGTGATAATACTGTGTGCCATATACTAAACACAAGGCTACTATAGAGCTTATTGGTAATACTAGTGCATACCCCTACAAAATTATGTGTATTAACCAGAGGTGGGGGACTTGAGTCACATGACTTGACTTGAGTCACCTGTTTGAGGACTTGCGACTTGCTTGACAGAATTCAATAAATGACTCGACTTGACTTTGACTTGTCACTAATGACTTGCGACTTGACTTTGACTTGGGCTATATGACTTGCAATGACTTGGCACCACTAACACTAACCGCAGGCCGCCGTCTGCCTACCTGATCAGCGTGTCATGCAGACAGACGGCGGCCATTGCAGTGTTCAAAAGCCGCGCCTCCTCGTCTGTGATAGGCGGAACACTCAATTTCACAGCAGGCAGTGTTCAGCCTATCACGGACATCCTCTTATCCTCGTCTGTGTTATGAGGATGAGCGGATGTCCGTGATAGGCGGAACACTGAATGCTGGGAAATTGAGTGTTCCGCCTATCACAGACGAGGAGGAGGCGTGGCTTTTGAATACTGGAATGGCCCCTGGGATGCCGCCGATCAGGTACACGGCTGACGGGCACAGTGAGACACGGGCACAGTGAGGCATTGGGCACAGTGAGACACGGGCACAGTGAGGCATTGGGCACAGTGAGACACGGGCAAAGAGAGACACGGGCACAGTGAAGCACAGGCACAGTGAGGCACGAGCACAGTGAGGCACGGGCACAGTGAGGCACGGGCACAGTGAATCATGGACACAGTGAAGCATGGGCACAGTGAGGCATGGGCACAGTGAAGCATGGGCACATAACCAATATTATTTATTGTTATCTCTCCTATTATTTTTATACAGTATGGGGTAGATCAGTATTTTGACTTGATTTGTGACTTGACCAAAATAAAGGACTCGACTTGACTTGCTTGCTTTTCGTCACAGTAACTTGGGACTTGCTTGAGACTTGAAGGTTAAGACTTGAGACTTGCTTGTGACTGGCACATGTGTGACTTACTCCCATGTCTGGTATTAACATGCTCATAGATCCTCAAAAATTGTTTTAGTAATCTTTAAAAATTGGCCAATCATAGCCAGATCGGCTATATATTAAAAATAATATATAAATTATATAAAAACTATGTAAAAAATATATATAGAAAATGTATAAAAAATACATATATACCCTCAAAGTGGGAGGGAATAATTACCCCATATTGGCATCCCACAGCGAGTTTACACAAATTCACCAATCAAGCATTATTAATGAAGACATTTACGTCTTTTTCCATAGGGGGCATAGGTCTTAAGTCTATGTATCCACCCCATCTCCATTTTGGAGATTTCTCTAACCAGAAAACTCCCCCTCCAGTGTGGTTTGTACTTATCAATCCCTATATATAGAGTTTTCGAGGGATCTCTATTGTGTACCAAACGATAATGGTTCGACACTGAGTGGTTTCTGAACCCTGATATAATATTTGTTACATGTTCATTCAAGCGAACTTTCAAAGATTGTTTGGTCCGTCCCACATATTTCAGGCCACAAGGGCACTGCAACATGTATACAACACCGGTGGTGTCACAGGGGATGAATGGCTTGATCGTAAATCGTTTATTAGTAACTGTAGATGAAAATTCAGTGGTACGCCTATTAGGGCAAGAATTGAGGGAACACACCCTACATCTCCTGCACTTATAGTATCCACTGAGTTGGTCAAAGAAACCCCTAGTAGTGATAGGGGGATTGAGAATATTAGGGGCCACACGATGCCTCAAAGAGGACACCCCTCTAAAGATTACCCTGGGTTTTTCTGTAAAAATATCCCTTAAGACCACATCATTAGTGGCCAAATGCCAATGCTTATCAATTAGTTTTTTAATGTTTTTATGTTGCAACGAGTAGATCGTAATGAACGGAACCCCCATATCACCATTATTAACTCGAGGACCCCTCTAGATAAGAAGATCCTCTCTTTTCACAGACTTAACTGTATCAAAAAACATCGGCATCTCAGAGCGAGGCTTGGTTCGTGTATTTATAGAGGTGAGTCATTGCGTGCCCTATCCCATTGAAAACGTCATCTATGACGAAACGCGTCTGGAGGACACACAGTGACGTCACCACGCAGTAGTACGGAAGGGTACTTGCTTAAGCCGGCCGGCATAATTTTACGCTTGTTTTATAGCTACGTTTTGTAAGTATAATTTTATTTTTAATAAAGTTGATGTTAAGAGGGTACTACTTTATGGTCTCCCCCTCTGTTTTTTGGTACCCCATTCAGAGCGCAGCAGCGTCTGTTTATATAGAGGGTCTTCCTGGAAACCTGGTGCATGTCCGGGGAAAGGATCGTGGCTGGATACAGCTGATTACATGCTTGTCCTCTATGTATGTCTGGTAAGGAGCCAATCTATATATAGGTGGTGGTCACATATAACCTTTATGCACGGTGGTGGTGTTTATCATTATACCCTGTGAATACGATATCACCCTATGGTATATATTTTTTTGTTTATCTGCCACGGAGCCGTCAGGATAGCTCCTCTATCAGCCTTGTGGATCGTCTGGGGACCCGGTGGATTCTTCTTCTAGGGATCAAAGGCCTAGGCTGGGTTAAAGCCATTTGCATATTACCTCTCGTTTTGTGGTAAGGAGCCATTTCGCATATTGGTGACTGCAATTGGTGTATGATTCGTGTTTACAACATACCACAAGTTGGAATTCCCTGCAATATTGGACTATTCCCCCCCCCCTTTTTATAAGGAATATTAACTTTTTGGAATATCTGGAGACTCTTGAGGTGTTTCTTATAAGAACAACATTGGCGCAGTTTTTTCTTTATTTTAGTTCTACATATGCTTATCACATTATTGCTGCCTGCCTTTTTATATCTTGCCATTAGTCTTAGCGCAGTTTTTTCTTTTTCATGCGCCGTAGACATCGTTACAGGCTTTTTGGCAAATATCTCCGAGACCGTGTAGGTCTCGGAGATATTGCAAGCACCTACAGGTAAGCCTTAATCTACGCTTACCCGTAGGTGTAACTTCCCCCAGAGGGTTTACAACCACTTTAAAGGTTACCATCCTCACCTGTGATCTGTTTGCTTGTAATTAGTGTGTGTGTATAAAAGGTCAATGAGTTTCTGGACTCCTGACAGACCCTTGCATCTTTCATCCAGTGCTGCACTGACGTTTCTGGATTCTGAGTCATGGGGAAAGCAAAAGAAATGTCAAAGGATCTGCGGGAAAAGGAAGTTGAACTGTATAAAACAGGAAAGGGATATAAAAAGATATCCAAGGAATTGAGAAGGACAATCAGCAGTGTTCAAACTCTAATCAAGAAGTGAAAAATGAGGGGTTCTGGTGACACCAAACCACAGTCAGGAAGACCAAATACAATTTCAGCCACAACTGCCAGGAAAATTGTTTGGGATGCAAAGAAAAACCCACAAATAAGTTCAGGAGAAATACAGGACTCTCTGAAAACATGGGGTGTGGCTGTACAAGATGCACAATAAGGGGACACTTGAAGAAAGATGGGCTGCATGGGCGAGTCTCCAGAAGAAAGTCAAAAAATGGGTATTATATTAAGGCAGAAAAAAACTGTACTTTTTTGGGTCACATCAATTTCTAGCAAAAAATAAGATGTTCACAAGAAAAAAATAGTATTGCGGTGGTAGACAAGTGGTTGAGTAAAATTCTCTACTTAATGCATTAATTCAGTTGGTTTAGAAGCCCCCCCGATAGGAAGGAAATTAGGAAATTGGGAGGATATCACTGCGCACCTCTTTTGAAAATAGTAAAAACAAATAAAAAAATTACCGTAGAATATTGGAAAGACGAGGGCGATGCAGAGAAGAGTCCAGCGCGTTCTGTGAGCCATCATCCTGATCTTCTAGGTGCGGAGTCCAGGAATCCTGCGGAGAACATGGAGGGACATCAGAACGGAGATATGAGGAGCCGCTCCTCGCTCGCTCCTCACACAGACTGAACACACCTCGTATCTGAGACCTCGTACAAAAGAGACAGACAAAGCCGATCAGTGGCGTGCAGTGCTGACACCTCCTGAAAATAGACACCATTGTTTTCATAGAGCGTCTCGGTGAATGATCCTACCTGGCGATGAATAATGAGAGGGATCAGGACAATGTACACAGTGTGCGAAAAAGGCTCCTTTTTTACAAAGTACCGGTAATTGTAAAGGTTTTTTTTTTTTTAAATATCAAACATGTTATACTTGCCTCCTCTGTGTAATAGTTTTGTACAGAGCAGCCCCGATCCTCCTCTTCTGGGGTCCCCCACTGGCGCTCCTGGTCTACTCCCCCCTCCAAGCCTCTTGCTATACGGGCACTCATGCAGGCTTGCTCCCAATCTGTGCTTTGTGTGCCCATTGACACACACAGTGCAGCTCGGCCCTGCCATCTGCTCTCTCTCCTCACTGGCTGTGATTGACAGCGGCAGAAGCCAATAGCCCCCACTGATG